>CAUYNB010082219.1:0-15679 GCA_963574225.1 Lagothrix lagotricha
TTTTTGTATTTTTAGTAGAGACGGGGTTTCACCATGTTGACCAGGATGGTCTTGATCTCTTGACCTCGTGATCCACCCGCCTCGGCCTCCCAAAGTGCTGGGATTACAGGCGTGAGCCACCGCGCCCGGCCCTGAACTCAGTTCTTATCCAATCAGCACCTCTTTTGTCTTATCTATACTTCTACCTTGTAAAATCAGAAAAGTACATAAAGCACAGGAAGCCATATGGCTGAGAGCTCACACACACTCACACACACAATCTCACACACACACAATCACACACACAGACACACAATCACACACACAATCACACTCACACAAATTTCACATACACACAATCACACACACACTCACACACACACGCAGACTGGTATTGGTTTATTTGTGACGTGTTCTCTGAACAGCAGTAACAGCACTCTATTCCTCTCTTATTTTTTTAATCAGTGCCCACTGTCTGCCAGGATTTTAACCATGTCATCCCTATTCCTGCCACAAGCCTTGTAGTAGACATATTTGGTTACCTACTTTTTTTTTTTTTTTGAGACGGAGTGTCACTCTTGTTGCCCAGGCTGGACTGCAATGGCGCAATCTCAGCTCACCGCAACCATCTCCGTCTCTCAGATTCAAGTGATTCTCCTGCCTCAGCCTCCCGAGTAGCTGGGATTACAGGCATGCACCACCACACCTGGCTAATTTTGTATTTTTTAGTAGAGACGGCGGTTCTCCATGTTGGTCAGGCTGGTCTCGAACTCCCGACCTCAGATGATCCCCCGCCTCGGCCTCCCAAAGTGCTGGGATTACAGGCGTGAGCCATAGCGCCCTGCCAGGTCTGTACTTTACTTGAACATACTTCAATGTAATTAATCAGTGTGATAAACTGTCGATACAGTGAGTCTAAGCTCGGTTGTATCAAAGGAGTGGTCAGCTAACAATGTGTTCAGGATGGTTCACAAGCATAATACTAGAAAGGTCCACACTCCAGCCACAGGCATTGTGAGTGCTTCCCACAGTTCAGAAACAGGATTTCTATTGGTGAAACTAGAGACTAGTAAATCTGCATAATGATATTATAAATGGATTTTCATTGGTGGAATTAAAGGTACTCAGGACATGTGGATTGACTAGAATGCGTTACAGGATGCAACAATCTATCCTTCACCTATACCCTTCCCTGCCTCATTCCCTAACTGATTCTGTTCCAGTCACTGGTTTAAGAGAATTTCTGATTGCCTCATGCAGGCCAGAGAGCACAGGCCCCAGTGTTTGGAATGTTGTTATGCCTGCTTTGAATCCACCCTCCCTGCAGGGTGTGACCAGAGCACCCAGAAGAATGGAGTGCTAGGCTATACAGGCTACATAGGATGACTATCATTAACAACAACTTACTGAATATTTTCTAATAGCTACCAGAGTGGATTTTGAATGTTCGCAACACAAGGAAATGATGAATGTTAGCGGTGACGGCTATACTAATTATCCTGATTTGATCATTTCCCATTATATACATGTAGCGAAGTGTCACGCTGTATCCCATAAGTATGTGCGACTATTATGTGTCAATTAAAAATAATAATAATAATATACCAGTCATTCGATTAGAGCCAAAAAAAAAACTAAATTAAATTTTAAAATAAAGATACTAATAAAGGGGGAAAAAAAGGATAAAGTGCTGAGACTTTGTCAAGCTTTCAGAACTGTTGTATGAACTGTTTTGTGCCTGTGTTGCTAATAAATATCTGGCTATAAGAGTAGCAGAAGTCAGACAGGGATTTGATTTTATGATAAGCTGTAGCTAGGTTGTGGGGAAATCACTAACACTTACCTCCACCAAAAATAACCTAAGAATTGCTCCATGCCAATGACTTAGATCACAGCAATTGACATGCTTCTCAAGAATCCTCACCTATATCTTCCTTTACTAGGAGAATCCCTACTGATTCAGCCTTTAGTCAGCAATATATTCAGAGAAGATGAGTCCAGGAGATGAACCATGATTGGTCTAAGCCAGGAGTCAGCAAACTACAACCACAAGGATTCCGGCCCACCATCTGTTTTTGTAAATAAAGTTTTATTAGGACACAGCCACACCCATCCATTTACATGTTTCTTGCTGCTGCAACACCAGAATTGAGTACTTGTAACCAAGACTGCAGGGCCTACAAAACCTAAAATATTAACTATCTGGCCCTTTATAGAGAAAGTTTGTCAACCTCTGGTATAGAATGATGCTAATCAAAGCGTGTTCTATCAAACAGAAGCACTGGCATCACCCAAAAGCTAGCTAGAAATGCAGACTCTCCTGTCTCACCCAGACCCATGCAGAATTGGAATAAGTAAATGTAAGTATAAACATGTAGTTTCTAGAAATTAATCCCCTTAAAAATATCAGTGCAGCATCCTTCTGTTTTTTGGGTTTTTTTCAAACAAAAGCTCTCACATATTTATTACTATACCCAGCCTACTAGTGCAGAACATTCAAACAAGCAGAAAAAAATACATTCCCAATAAAACATGTCCAATGGTTCAAATAGTGGTGACATTTTCAGCTTGCTATGGTAAGATGATCATGACCTTGATACAGCATAAATATGTGCTGTCTCTTGGACAATTCCCTATAGACACAGCCTGGTTCTTCTCTAATGTCTCATTTTAGAGTTGTACCTGTTTTTGTTTTGTTTTTTTTCTTTTTTTGAGACAGAGTCTCACTCTTGTAGCGTAGGCTAGAGTGCAATGGTGCGATCTCACCTTACTGCAACATCTGCCTCCCGGATTCAAGCAATTCTCCTGCCTCAGCCTCCTGAGTAGCTGGGATTACAGGCGTATGTCACCACTAATATTTTTGTATTTTTAGTAGAGATGGGGGTTTCACCATGTTGGCTAGGCTGGTCTCAAACTCCTGACCTCATCTGCCCACCTCGACCTCCCAAAGTGCTGGGATTACAGGCATGAGCCACCACGCTTGGCCTGTACCTGATTTTATTACCAGTTTTCATCTGAATCCACTAGGGAATGGGACAATTTTGCTTTTGTTCCTTGGCCAGGAATCGCTTCATCCTGAAAGTCTTGTGAGAACATATGGCAAGAAGCAGAGTCAAGCACACACCACGATGGAGGAGAAAGGAAGAGAGAGGGGTCATACTCCCGTTTTAAGACTATTATTCCACAATATTCCATTGGGTTGTTTGCAGATTAAATGAGCTAATACAACTAAACAATCAGCATAATACACAGCATGTACTCAGTGACTGGTAACTTACTGTTTCCAATCACAAATGAATGATGAACATCTTGCTCCCCTGGCTGACAAAGGGAAAGAGAAAGCAAGGTTAGGAAACCACAGCCACATTTCATAGACCTGAAGACAAATCCTCAGCTAACCTTGGCACTTAGAAAACAGCACCTGGCCGGGCACAGTGGCTCACACTTGTAATCCCAGCACTTTGGGAGGCCGAGGTGGGCGGATCACGAGGTCAGGAGTTTGAGACCAGCCTGGCCAACATAGTGAAACCCCCATCTCTACTGAAAATAGAAAAAATTAGCTGGGCATGGTGGCATATGCCTGTAATCCCAGCTACTCGGGAGGCTGAGGCAGGAGAATCGCTTGAACCCGGGAGGAGGAGGTTGCAGTGAACAGAGATTGCACCATTGCACTCTAGCTCAGGCGAAAGTGTGAGACTCTGTCTCAAAAAAAAAAAAAAGGAAAAGAAAATAGCACCTAACACGTGCCTGTAATCCCAAGTACTGGGGGAGGCTGAGAATCTCTTGAACCTAGGAGGCGGAGGTTGCCATGAGCTGAGATCGCACCACTGCATTCCAGCCTGGGCAACAGAGCAAGACGGTCTCAAAAATAATAATAATAATAGAAAGTTTAAAAATAAAAAAAGAAAGCAGCACCTAAGACCCTCAAGTTTGGACAAGGGTTAAGTGACTCCTGAATTGGGAAAAGCCACAAATAATCAACAGAATTTCTCAACACACCAAGATGTTTCCCACTTCAAGAAATGTGCTTCCAGTGTGGGCAACACGGCAAAAACTCGTCTCTACAAAAAATACAAAAAGTAGTGGGGTGTGATGGTACACGCCTATAGTTCCAGCTACTTGGGAGGCTGAAGTGGGAGGATCACCTGAGCCCAGGAGATGGAGGCTGCTGTAAGCCATGATCTGCACTCCCACCTGGGTGACAGATAGAGATCCTGTCTCAAAAAAGGGAGGGAAGAAAGGAAGGGAGGAAGAAATGAGGGAGTGAGGGAGGGAGGGAAGGTGCCATTGCTGTTTCCTCTGCGTGGAATGCTCTTTGGTGGTCTAGACCTTCACCCTGTGGTTTGTGATCATCATTCAAGCCTCTTCCTTAGCCTCTGCGGTCCCTATTGCTACACCCAACTTTGATCACTTTCTGTCTCTCCTCTCCCGTGTCGTTTCCTTCCTAGCATTCCTCCTCGTCACCTGAAAATATCCTGTTCATTGACTAAAACTTAGTTACTATCTGTCTTGTTCACTCCTGGATTCCTGGAGCACAGGGCAGTGCCTGGCAGCTGGTAGGCTTTGAAGTAGGTAAGAATTTGCCTGAATGGAAAGATGAACAATCGAACACAGGCCTCCTCTTAGAGGAGAAAGATGTATGGGATTTGGGGTCATTCAGTCATGTATTAGCTGAGGCATCTGGTGTACCTGGGCCTCGTTCTCATCTAGAACATGAAAATGACACCTGCCTCATAGAGTTATCAGAAAGGTTTGGCATAGAATATTCAGAACTCACAGCCAGGGGCCTGGAATTTTGGAAACACAGAAGATATAATTTTTTAAAATTTATTTTGTTTTATTTTATTTCTGAGACAGAGTCTCACTCTTGTTGCCCAGGCTAGAGTGCAGTGGTGCGATCTTGGCTTTGGCTCACTGCAACCTCCTTTTTTAGTAGAGACGGGGTTTCATCATATTGGCCAGCCTGGTCTCAGACTCCTGACTTTGTGATCCACCCGCCTCGGCCTCCCAATGTGCTGGGATTACAGGCATGAGCCACCGCGCCCAGCACTTTTCGTTTTTAGATAAGCATTTATATGTAGTTTCAATAAAGCTAATGAGGCCGTAAAGGTTTTTTGTTTGTTGTAAATTTAGGATAAAAGCATTTTCAAGTTTTCAGGGAAAAAATGTAGAAAGAGGGAAAATAGATTTTAAAACCTTTGTTTTGCTTTTAATATTCCTGGACCCCTAATAGATTCAGTTATCTAATAACTATTATTACTTCTGACATTTAAGCTTTGTTTTTCCTGGTCAGCATCACATTTTTAAAATGAAGCATTTTTCCAGCCAGTCATGGTGGCTCATCCAGCCAGGCGTGGTGGCTCACACCTGTAATCCCAGGACATTGGGAGGCCGAGGCCGGTAGACCACATGAGGTCAGGAGTTAGAGATCAGCCTGGCCAACATAGAGAAACCCCATCTCTACCAAAATTACAAAAATTCGCCAGGTATGGTTGTGCATGCCTGTAGTCCCAGCTAATTGTGAGGCTGAGGCACAACAATTGCTTGAATCTGGAAGACAGAGATTGCAGTGAGCTGAGATCATGCCACTTCACTCTGGCCTGGGCTACAGAGCGAGACTCCGTCTCAAAAAGAAAAAAAAAAAAAGGTAGTTTTGGAGCAAGACGTATGTAAGAGTAGGAGCACCGGCTAGGCTAATCTAGATCAAAAATCTGTAAAGATTTTTGCAAAAAGACAGTAAATATTTTGAGTTTCACTGATCATACAGTGTCTGCTATTGTAGCTCAAATGCAACCACATAAGCAAGTAAGTCTAGGTTTCAATAAAACTTTATTTACAAAAACACATATTGAGCTGAATTTGGCCCTCAGGCTGTAATTGCTAACCCCTGATCTAGAATTATATTCTATTCCCCCATTTCCTAGCTGGGTGATCTGACTGAACCTCCATTCACCTATAAATGGAGATAATAATTATATTACCTCATTAGATCCAGAAGATGAAATGGATCTGTGTATAAAATACTTATTTCCTGCAAGAGCTCACTAAATGTTACCTGTTATTAGAATTTTCCTGTTTTTACAGTAGGAAAATGAAGTCATCTGCCCAAATCAGGCAAGTAGGAAGTGTCACAGTCTACTGCACAGCGTCCAGAAGGGGTTTCCACTGCTCCATGAATTTAATTTGATCTTAGCTTAGCTTTTGACTAAAAATGCCTTTTCCCTTTTTCCTAAGCAATTCCTTTCAAGGTGAAGTCATCAGAGAAAAATAAAAATAAAAAGAGAAGGACAGCAGTCTGTAAATGACCACAACTGATTAAACTCTCTGGGAAGAGAGCTAATAACTCCACACCTGCAAGTGTTTCTTCCGCCCTATCTCACTTCTTTTTGGAGAAAGAAATTGTTCCCCGGGTTTGTCCCATTTTGTCCTGGGGCTGGCCTGGAGAGAGTCTCTGAAGGCTTATCATGAAGCTACTTCCTTTGGATACGGCACCATGATGACCGTGGCAAAACCCACCTTTATTTTCTCCGTTAGGTAACGTCACAGAGACAAAAAAAGATCTCTTGGTATTTCGCTTTTTTTTTTTTCCTTTTGGACATTTTTCTTGTGTCTGGGTTTTCTGCTCAGGTGTTTAGGATTTCTGGCATCGGGCTTTGTCACCCATTTCTTTGTGGTGATTGCCAAATGCTCACATACTATTTGCACCTCCCATTCTCTCTAGGATTTCTAATGCCTCCCTTTCTTATGACTAGCATTTCTCCCTAAACCTTGCTTCTTTTTTTCCTAAGCAGCAGGAGAGCTCCCAGAGTCTCAAGATAAATAGTAAACAAGATTGTGCATTTCAATGACAAATACAACAGGCAATCTATTTTTTCATCCCCACGTCATTTTTAACTTGGGGATGGTTACTTCCTAGGTTTTCCTTCTCCAAACATTAGCAGGCCCGGTTCCTCTTTCGTTCTGATCTCGTTGCAATCTCTTCCTGAATTAAATGTCTCAGGGAGTGTGCTTGTTACAAGGCATATGGAGCGTGGCTCCTCTTTAACTCAAATTTCCTCCTTCCCAGGCACAACAGAAATTTGCTGTACACACTGCAAGACAAAGAACAAAAAGACCTCACTCGCTGAGCAAAAAGATCCAGACGTATACAAGATTTCACCAGGTTTCCAACTGTATAATGAAATCGGACTCCTCCCCCGGGAGGGGGTTCCCTCCCCCACCTCCTGCACACACAAAATTCTACCCACTTCTTTCCAAGGACACACTTTGTTCTAAATCCCTAATGGCTTTACTCCTGCACACACACAAAAAGAGCAGAAATCTGCACCTAAGTTGTAAGCGTGAGCTTCGATCTTTCTCTGAGCCCAAGATGAAAGGAGTAGATGGAAAGGAATTACTCAATGTGAAGTATGCATTTGTAATAAGCAAGCATGGGATGCTATGTAGTGATCTTGACATGGCTGATGGGGGTGGGAGGTGGGGACGGGATAGACTTTTCCTTTTCATTTTTATGAATCTCTTCAAGCTGAAGTAGAAACTAAAACCCACGTGAAAGGGCATGAGTTTATCATAGATTTTTAATGAGTTAATAATGTTCTGCTTAAAATCCTCGTTTAAAAAAAAAATTTGATCAATTTTTCTTTGGATTACAGCAACTTTAAGACAGGTGTGACGTAATACGAGTTGCTTTCAGAAAGGGGTGAGTGTGTTTGAGCAGAAAATCACTGGGTACACACCAGACTACTTACTGTAGCACTATTTGTAGAGGCAAAAAGTCTGTCAAAAAGGGCAAGTGAAATACATTAAGGAATACCATTCAAAGAAATACTATGCCACCACTTAAAATATCAAGTTTTCTAACATAGAGTGCCGGCCAAGAGGTTTAAGTGGAAAATGCAAGCTGAAAGATACTTGTGTAAAGACAAAGAAAGGTGTGAGTGTTTGATATGCATATATGCTGATCTATGCGTGGACTGTTTCTGGCATGATGCACTAAAAACTGCTAATAGTCATTGTCTGCGGAGGAGGAGTGAGACCCCCACTTCCCCACAAGCCCTTTAATTTGAATTTTCCCCAGGAGCATGTGTGACGTGGTTCCTCAAAATTTATAGCTCACTAAAAAAAATACACACATTGAAAACTGCCCACGATTGATATTCAAAGTGAAAAAGCAAGTTGTATAACAGTGTCTACAAATACGATTCCAGTGGTATATTTAAAACAAAGCATGTGTATGTGTATATGTGCATTTTATGGAAAATGTCTGGAAACTATGTTTCACACTGTTAAAAAGTAGTTATTAGCTATCTCTGGTGAGCTGACGAGCTGCGTGGGAGTAAGCAAAAGGAATGAGAAATTTCAGCTTCTTTGCCTTAATTTTATACTGTGTGAACATTTTAAAGAGACTAGGTATTACTTCTGTTTTAATTTTTAAAAACTAAACTGAGAAAATATGATAAAGAGACAGTCACAGGAAATGGCCAAATACTGGCCCAGGATACATGAGAAATGTGTGCCATGTCTTTCCAGAGAAATCAAGCTCCCATGAACGTTTGAGGTAAATCCCTGTTTTTTGGCTCCTCAACAATGGGATGTTATACTGTACATGATTGGGTACATTGGAGTTTTTCCCTTCCCCTAAATGCTATTTGCTGAAACTGCTCAAAAAAGCTTTCCGAGGTGGCCCCGTTGGTGTCTTTGTTCCAGCCCGCCCGCCAGAAGAGGCCAGAGCCTCTGTGCCTTCAAGGAGCTGGAAACACAAGTCACAGCTCTCACTGTGGAGCCCGGGCTTGTTGCAAACCAGGAACCGTATTTGTGTTTACTTTCCTGGCTAGCACAGTTGAGCTGCACTTGAGTGACTCCATTAACAAGCATGAAGTTACTTAATGATAAAATCCTGGCTTTGCCTGTCTGCTGTTTTCAGTTACTCTGCCATCCTGTGAACGGCCTTCTGTGTAAGTCTCATCTGACAGTATGCATCTCGAATATGCTCCAAGAGTTGGAAAAGCCGCTCAGACAGCATTTAAAAATGGGATCCCATGAAAATACCCTCTTGCTTCTCAATTAGCTCTAAGAAGTCCCCCCACCCCGTTACATTTTCTTCTGCCTTAGGCATGTGTGTGAAAATGATGCAGGAAAAAGAGACACTTCTGAGATCATTTTTAAAGTCCTTACGTGGATCCTAGTTTCTAAGCGCTTACACTGCAATTCACCGACTGAAATAAACATATTTGGCAAATAGACATGATCTGCTTTCTGGGATTGATAGCAAACACTGAGGATCAAGTAACAGCCCTAATCATTTCTCCATGTGCCGATTTCAGGCAGTTCCCAGTCCTGGGACCGGGAACAAAGTTTGCAGTTTATCAAACTTGCAGTAGTTCTGGGCTTTGCTCTCTCCTGGGGCGGCGTTCTCTTGCTCCCACGACGTTCTGTTTGAAGTCCTCTGCCCACTCTCCAAATTTTAACATGTACTTTATGACCTTATTAGTTATTTTATTCAGGAGGGAGGGATCAAGTTTGGAAGCCAAATTTATGCAAATATGAATGGTGCTGGAACAACCTATGATTTGAAACTGGGGGTGGGGGGCAAGCCCTATCTTCCTCTGAGGCAGCTGGAATTCCTGCTAATTTTGATCACTTGAAAATATAATGGCCGCGTTTGCAGGTATTTCTGAGAAATCATTTAGATTCCTTTAAATGTAGGTGAAATGTTACAATAGAACAGGAATGGACTGTCTCTTGAGATGAAAAAGGGAACTACTGGCTATTGTCTGACCTCCCCAGTGCCTGATTGACTAGTAGAAATCACATCTCCATGGGAACAGATAAATGTCTGCTTTTCATGGCGAGAAATAACCAACTCAGCCCGCAAATCCTCACCAACCTAGCACTTTATTTGGGCGGCTGTAAGCAGCCTCTCCCTTTTCATGTTCGGCCAAATTATCTGCCAGAATTTCTTTTCAAGTCTAGGGGAAGGGAAAAAAAAGGGAGGGGGGAGTTTCCTCCCTCCATCCCCCTCTGTATGGAGTTAATTACTGTATTTTCATCTGGGAGGGTGAAAAAAATACACATGGAGCTGAAATAGCACACAAAACAACGGCTGACGTGTGGTATCTGTCTGTTGTTTATTAGCTTTTGTTGATTTTTTTAAAAGGTATTGAGGTCAGCTGCTGTATCAGAGAAATGTCGGGAGGGTAATGACACAGCCTGAGAGGCAGGTCCTGAGGCCGGTTGTTTTTTGTTTGTTTGTTTACTGTTGTGCCAGCATTTGGCTGTGTGACCTTAGAAAAGTGGACGACAGCTCTGTTTTAATATTGTGATCTGAGAAAGGAAGGTAATGGGAAGGACAAAAAAGCAAATGCCGGGTGGTATCAAGTATCTGCCTCCCCTCCCCCTAGAAGCCCCAACATCTGCCATTTTAACTTTCTGATCACTGATCCAATGCTCTCCGCCAACAAAATTAGAGAACAGCTCTCAGGAGAGCAGGGGTTTTCTCCCGTGGTTTCAGACACTTCAGCTTCTGTTCCTGGTTAAAAATACCACCGGAAACAGTATTTTCTGATGATATTACAACACTTCCAGTCCAGCTTCTGAATCAGAGGAAAAAAATAAATGAAAGGGGAAAAAAACTAAAATGAAAAGAATGCAGGTGAAATATACAGAGATATTTATCCATCTATGTATGTTTCAACGCATTAAGTTTGAACTCTTAGGAGGAAAATGTCTTACTTAGTCTGGTTGGTTCTAAAACTGGGCACAAGAATGTGTGTGGGTTCTTTATTTTATTGGAATCCATTTTCCCGTCCCTATTATTCCTTGCTTTGTCATTGGAGCTATTTGTTCCTTTGTCTTTCTCCTCTTCCTCAGCACCTCCACCCACCCACCCAACAAGTCTGAGCAGGAAAAGTGTAAAGCCCAGTGAACTGCAAACCTACTAGGCATTTTTCAAAAGAGTCCAGGTTAAAGATACCTGCAGGTAAATTGTCCCTGAAGCAATCAAGTCTCAACTCCAGCTCTTCCGTGGACGTGATTCCTAAATATCAAAACCCCAGCGGTCTTTATCTGGACCAGCTGCTTCTGATGTCGGGAAGGAATGTGGCACATCAAGTGTGTGAACACTGCCTCTATTGTATCCAAACAGGCTGATTGAAGCCTGGATAATTGGCATGTAACCTTCTCTATTAATAGTGCAGACAGATATGTGAATTAGCTGAATCCCTCCAACATATGCTATGCATTAGCTAAAGGGGCTTACAATTCTCTTAACATCTCAGCTATTACACCAATAATTAGGCTTTAGAACTTGATAACTTTGGGGGAAAATCAATAAATAATGGGGAAGCTGAGCACTACCTCTGAAGAAGAAATGACCCTGTAATAGTATCGTTAAGTCCAGTCCAGCACTGAGAGTGGTCATCCTTGATTATTTGGAAGCTTGAGGTTTGGGGCTTTTGGAGAGAGACAGGGAGACAGAGAGAGAGAGTATGTGTGTGTATCTGTGTGTGCATGTGTGTGTGTTGCTGAAGCTAAATTTCTGGAGGAGATTATTAAATTTCAAGAGTCTTTGTTTGGTTTCTATAGCCATCAAGGTATATGAATAGCAGAGTAATACACTTATGTCCTGTTTGACTATCAAGTATAGGAACCTACCCCGCTGTGGTAAGAAATAGTGGAGAGGCTATTTACAGCTGCGCATTGTTAAATACCTGGTTAGTCTCACATCAGTTCCTAAGGCTAGAGGAAATACCATAGGCTGATGATTAAGAGCATAAACCGCAGCCAGACTGCCTGGATTTAAGCACAGCTCTCTGACATACTAGCATGGGACCTTGGACAACTTGTCCACCTCTCTGTGCCTCAGTTGCATCATCTGGAAAATGGTGAGATGATAATTCCTAGCCCACTGGGACATTGTCATTGTAAGGATTAATAATTTACAAAATTATTTACAAAAATGTTCAGACAGTATTGGAGTGTAAATAGGTATAAATAAATACTTTTCCCTTTTTTTTTTTTTTGAAGACAGAGTCTGACTCTGACACCCAGGCTGGAGTGCAGTGGCACAATCTTGGCTCACTGCAACCTCCTCCTGGGTTAAAGCGATTCTCCCGCCTCAGCCTCCTGAGTAGCTGGGATTACAGGCACCCGCCACCACGCCCAGCTAATTTTTGTATTTTTAGTAGAGACGAGATTTCACGTGTTGGACAGGGTGATCTTGAACTCGTGACTTCGTGATCTGCCTGCCTCGGCCTCCCAAAGTGCTGGGATTACAGGTGTGAACCACCATGCCTGGCCTACTTTTCCCTTTTCATTTAATAAATATGCATTGGAAACATTTTTCAAACTGCAGGTTGTGACCTGTCAGTAGGTGGTAAATCAATTTAGTGGGTCATGGCTATTACTTTTATTTATTTATTTATTTATTTATGTGACTTTATTTTATTTTATTTTATTTTATTTTTTGAAACAGGGTTTCCCCATGTTGGCCAGGATGGTCTCAATCTCCTCACTTCATGATCTGCCCACCTCGGCCTTCCAAAATGCTGGGATTACAGATGGGAGCCACTGCGCCGGGCGGGGATATTACTTTTCGAGGGTTTGGTATGGGTTGGTTTGGTTTGGTTTGGTTTGGGATGGGATGGCATAGAATAGAATAGAATAGAATAGAATAGAATAGAATAGAATAATGACATGTAAGTACTATTTTGTGAAACTTTTTGCTGTGTGTGTGTGTGTTGTATGTGTATATACTAGGTAACAATGTAAAAATGTATTTCTTTTCATGGGTGAAGCTAGAAAATTTTTGAAAAACTTCCAATGAAATAATTTAAAATCTGGAAACAAGCTAAATACATAAATAGATTGGTTAAATATATCATCCTATATCTACACAATGAATTATCAGGCAGTTGTTAATAAGAAAGAGATCAACTTCCAAGTGCTTATTTGTACCAGTTCTCCCAGAAATATTATTCTGTAAAAACAGGAGGCATTACAGAGTGTTTATTACAATTCCATTTATATAAATAAAAAGGAAGCTTTCTTTGGGATGTGTTTGTTCTAAGAACATCAAACCCCATTCTGCTGGCCGTCAGACCTTGTACTAACTGGAGTCAGATCTCCCCCAAGTTTCACCTGCTCAGTGATTGGTGTCCCCGTCCATCCAGTCGAGAGAGCTCAAAGCCTTGAAGTCATTGTTGACACGCCTCTGTATCTTACTCACCACAGAGATCCAAAATCCATTCATTTAGCCTCATCTTTACCCTTAACACCTATTCCAAGCTTCTGTCATCCCTCTCCCGGGCAACCACATCAACTGTTAACTCATCTCCCTGCAGCCTCCTAAGCAGTCCCCTCACTCAAGCCTCTTAACTAGTCTCCTTGCACACATTCTTGTTCCCTTCCCCCCACCTTAACCAGACTAACACCCTCCACTCTCCCTACCTTGTTTAAATTCTTGCCAGTCAGGTGCGGTGGCTCACGCCTGTAATCCCAGTACTTTGGGAGGCCAACGCGGGCAGATCGTGAGGTTAGGAGTTCGAGACCAGCCTGACCAACATGGTGAAACCCCATCTCTACTAAAAATACAAAAATTAGCCAGATGTGGTGGTGCATGCCTGTAATCCCAGCTACTCAGGAAGCTGAGGCAGGAGAATCACTTGAACTCGATCGTGCCGTTGCACTCCAACCTGGGCAACAGAGTGAGATTCTGCCTCAAAAAAAAAAAAAAAAAAATTCTAGCCATGCTCCCTTGCTGCTCTTGGGACAAACATGAAAATCCTACTATGGCCTTTTTGTGTTAATTTCCTACAGATGTCACAGCCAAGTACAACCAACTGGGTGACTTAAAACAACAGAAATTTATTTCCTAACAGTTCTAGGAGCTAGAAGTCCAGAATCAAGGTGTCGGGAGGGCCACCTTCCTCTGGAGGGGAGAATCTTTTCTTGCCTCGCCCTACTTGGCCATCGATCCTCGACATTCCTTTCAGCTAGTTCACTCCAGTGTCTTCCTCTGTTGTCACATGGCTTTCTCCCCGCAAATCTGTGTCTTCCTGTAAGGACACCAGTCCCGTTGGATTAGGAACACACCCACCCTACGGTATGACGTCATCTTCACTAAATACATGCGCAATGACCTTGTTTCCAAATAAGGCCCTATTCAGAAATACTGGCAGATAGGACTCTACTATGTCTTTTTGGAAGGATACATTCCAACCCATGACAGGCTTTGAGATGCTGCTCAGCCAGGCCCACGCCTCCCACTCGGGGTTTCCCTCCTGTCACTCTTTGCCCTATTTTTTGATTCCATCTGCACAGGCCTGTTTCAAACGGTCCAGGTTGCCTCTTGCCACAGGATTCTGCTGAGGTGTTTTACATTCCCCCACCTTGCTTGGAATGTTTTCTCCTTCCTCACTCAACCTCTACTGTCATTTCACCTCTAGATCTTGGCTCCCTTGTCCCATGGGGATGCTTTTGTTAAATGACTCCACCCCTAGACATAGTCAGATTCCTTTGATTTCACAAAATTTTATTTTATTTTATTTTTATTATTTTGATACAGAGTCTTGCTCTGTTACCCAGGCTGGAGCACAGTGGCACGATTTCAGCTCACTGCAACCTCTGCCTCCCAGGTTCAAGCAATTCTCCTGTCTCAGCCTCCCAAGTAGCTGGGATTACAGGTGCCCGCCACCACGTCCAGCTAATGTTGTATTTTTAGTAGAGATGGGGTTTCACCATATCAGCCAAGCTGGTCTGGATTTCCTGACCTTGTGATCTGCCTGCCTCAGCCTCCCAAACTGCTGGGATTACAGGCGTGAGCCACCGTGCCTGGCCTGATTTCACAAAATTTTATAACACCACTTCTTTGCCACTCTTGTCATGGGTAGCTTTGCATTTATCTGCTTGTTTGATGACTGTCTTCTACTCTACAACACTAAAAATTCTTGGAAGGCAGGAGCAGTGTCTGTTTTTGCTCACCATTTTATTTCTTCTCATCTCTTAGCACAGTACATAGCACCTACTGGGCACTTAATAATGTTGTTGGATAAATAGATGGATGAAAGAGTGAATGAATAAATGACACACAGATTTTTCTAACATTCAGTTCATAAATATAATTCATGACTTGCAGGTAAGAAAGGAAGAAGATTATAGACAGGGTCAGTTTCCATAAATACTAATCTCACATTCAAGAACCTTGGCCAGGCGCGGCAGCTCACACTTATAATCCCAGCACTTTGGGTGGCCAAGGCAGGTGGATCGCCTGAAGTCAAAAGTTCAATACCTCGTTGAGAAGATTGTTAAACCCCGTCTCTACTAAAAATACAAAAATTAGCTGGGCATGGTGGCGGGTGCCAGTAATCCCCGCTAGCAGAGGCAGGAGAATCACTTGAACCCAGGAGGGGGAAGTTGCAGTGAGCTGAGATTGTGCCATTGCACTCCAGCCTGGGTGACAGAGCGAGATTCTATCTCAAAAAAAAAAAAAAAATCTGTGTTGACAGTTTTCACAAAAGGCATTTTTTAAAAAATTGATAGTTTTTACAAGGGGCATTAAAAAAAGAACTTTTGCCGGGCGTGGTGGCTCATGCCTGTAATCCCAATACTTTGGGAGGCCAAGGTAAGTGGATCACCTGAGGTCAGGAGTTCGAGACCAGCCTGATCAACCTGGAGAAACCCCGTCCCTACTAAAAATACAAAA
>CAUYNB010082220.1:0-17348 GCA_963574225.1 Lagothrix lagotricha
ATTTTGAAAGCATATATTGCTATGGGTGTTGGGACCCCTGCACTTTCCGCTGCTGTGGGAGCATGTCCTTGTAGGTACCTTCAGTGTGTTTTCTCAACTACAAACATGTTAGGGCCATGGGTTGTGACTGGTAAGGAATGTGTCTTGCTAGTTTCAAGATGGGGTTGATTTTCAAATGGTGTCACTCTGGCTGTCCTACGCTCCTGTTTCCCTAAGACTGTCACTTGTCCTTCTGCAATTCTGATGCTACAAATTATAGATGTTTTAGTATTTTCTTACAGGTCCTTGAGGTTGTATTCATTTTTCTTTCAGTCTCTTTTTCTGACTTGTTCATATTGAAGAATTTCTATTTGGGGTAGGTTGCTATTTCCGTTTAAGCAGGTGGTCTACCTGTCTTCCCAGGCAGTAACCATGGTCTTTGTCTGCATGGTGGGGCCAGGGCCAGAGAGGGCCCTGGAGGGAAGGGGGGATTCAGTCCAAGATGGAGTGAGTTTTGAGGGAAGCACTATTTGAGGTATTTGAGTCCCAGAGGCATAGGAAACAGCAGAGGGAGGTCGGTCGGATTCCATTATCCTAAGTGGGGATGGGAATCGGGGGTTTGGGGTGTAGGGCTGGGAACTGCAGCCCTCCCCTCCCCTGCCAGCCGCGCAAGCTCTTTGGACTCCCGCCTCAGTGCGCATGTTCACTGGGCCTCTTCCGGTCAGCAGTTTAGTCCACGTGGAGAACGGCAGTGAGCTGTGAAGGTGTGTGGTCACGTTCCTGCCTTCCAGACTCTTTTTCCTCTACTGAGACTTATCTGGTAGGCCTACAGGCCAGTCCTCCCGGGAGCTGAAGTGTGAGTGAGGCTGAGGAGGAGGCAGCGGGCTTCCGGCGGTCCGTGGGTCTGCTGCGTGGCCCGTGGCCTCTGAGGGAGAAGGGCCTCATGGTTTCTGAAAGAGAAGGGCCTCATGGCCTCGGAGGGAGAAGGGCCCCCTGACCTCTGAAAGAGCGGGGCCTCGAGGTCGTCCTCCTTCTCTTCGCAGGCTGCAATGCCACTATTGGCTTTGTGGTCATAAAGGGGCCAGGACAGAGAGGAAGGTGGGCCATGGAGGGGAGGCGGACAGGGGCTCAGGTGAAGATGAGGCTAGTGCTGGTGGTGATGTTGGAAGGATGGATATCCTGAGGTGCCTGGAACCCTTGACCCAGGGCAGATTCCTGAGTCCAGAATGGGGGCCCCTGTCGGGGGCAAGGCAGGTGGCAGAGAAGCAGCCTGGAACCCGAGAATGCTGGTGAGCGCCCCTTAGCCATGTGGAGTGAGGAGGGCCAGAGTGAGAAGCATTGCAAGTTCTCACCTCCGCCATGGATGGTCCAGAAACAATGGGAAGGACTGGGCGAGTCTGTGTGGTCCAAGCAAACTTGATTTGAGGGGGGTGAATGACTGTGTAAGTGGGAGTGTGCCAAAAGCAGCAGTCACAGAAATTGTTTCACTAGTGTTTTCATGTGGGGACGACTTGTGAAACTAAACCTCATCAGAAATGTCCTCTGTCAGCGGGGCCCAGTGGTCCCAGATCCTCGGGATGCTGAGGCGGGAGGATCGGTTGAGTGGAAGGTTAAGGCTGCAGTGAGCTGTGATTACGCCGCTGCACTGCAGCCTGAGCAACAGAGCGAGAACCCACATCCAAAATACATTTAAAAATAATGTCCTCTGCCTTTTGCCACACGCCTTAAGATGATTGCTCTGCCAGCTTGGCCACCATATATGGCTTTGCAAGTACTCAGGAAATGTACACACTTATGCTTAGGTCTGGGGCTTATTTTGAAAGTATTTTCAAAATTAAAATGACAGCATTTGGCCATGGAAGTGATCGAATACAGCTATCCTCTCAAGTGCATGTTGCCAGTCATGGTTTTCTGTTTTCAGTGTGAAATATGAGTTGGCGAGAAAGACCAACCTATCGGCCTAGAGTACTACGATATATACAACTTTCTGAGGTGACTGGGCCTATGCTGGTGAGTGCTTTAACATTTGATATTTTCTATTAGCAGAAATTAATTTTTGTGACAGTGTTGTTGCCTTAGTATAGATATACTAAGTATAGGATACTTAGTATACTTAATATAGATATACTAAATATAGATATACTAACTATACTAGTATAGATATGCTTAGTATAGACCTTTATAGATACACTGATAAAGGTCTTTCATGCTGATAAAAAATGATTATGGCATCCCATGAAGGAAACATTGATTTAGGAGGATTCTTTTTTTCTCTTGTGTTCTCCAGCTTTTGCCCAGGACTTCCTTCTCATGCTTGTTCATTTCAAATTGTACACATCTATTCTACCATAGAGTATAATAGCTTCCAAAGTTCTTGTGGGTAACTTTTCTCAGAGTTACCTTTCTGTGGGTAGAGTAACCTTATTAAGCATATAGAATAGAGAGGGAGAAATGTCTTTAAGATTAGTTATGATCAGAAGAAGCATTTATGTATTCTGTGTGTGTGTATATATGTGTATATGTGTACATATTTTATTGACATGTATTGATAATGAAACTTTTTTTTATTTGCACACACACACATATTTTGTAGCACGAGCAGTGCAATCATGAACCACCTAAGGAAGTGGAACCACCATCTCAAAGTCTGCATCCTGCACCTGCTCAAAAGAGAAAGGATGAAGGAGCATCGGCAGCTCAAGGTGAAGGGAAAGAAAAGAAGAATGCCTATTGGGGTGTGTGTGTGTGTGTGATGTGTGTGTGTGTGTGTGTGTGATGTGTGTGTGATGCATTGTTACATACCAGGAACAGGATGGAAGAGAACAATGTAAGCAATGCCTGGTAATTGACTGGAAAAGTGAAGAGGGTATAGTTTGCAGCTTAGATTAGGGAAGTCCCTCACTATGATAAAATTTCTCCACTTTATAAATGACAGAATAAACGCTTGGGGAATGTGTTTTATCCAAGAACACTTGACTGGTGAATACAGAATTTGTGTATATTTTCTGAAGTCTGTGTCTTCCTACTGTCTATGTTGCCGTAAACGTAGTAAATGATTTTGCTTAAAATGCTTAGAACTGAAACGGTTTACTGTAAGGTAGCTTAGTACTGGCCCCAAAATAGACCCAATTCATAGGAGCAGGAGCAACTCCAAAAACCATGTTGCTGAATGTTGGCCACTCTTTCCTTTGATTTATATTTTTATATGGTATGTTTGATAAAAACTGGATAAAGCAAGATATTGCCATACAGGAAGTTGGTTTACTATGATTTTATAAGTGGCTTTTAAGAGGTGGTTAAATCCATTTATGGTTAGAGAAACTAAGAAATAATTATCCTGAGATTAACATGAGATAGAAATAATTTCTGCTAGATAAAATATTTTGAAGCAAAACATTTATGTAACTTAGGTCATGGATTATTCTAGTAATTCGCTGTTAAAGATTTCTAGAATATGACTGACAATGCCCGCTAATTGCTGTTCATCCCCTCCCTTATTCTCAGTTTGGGACAGTATATTTTCTGTGATTGACAAATAATGTTATTTTTTTAATGTGGGGTTCATTTATGGAATATTACATTTAGGACCTTTGGACCTGAATGTAACTTCCTTTGAACAAAGTTGAGTTTCTATTTACCCCAATAGGGAATGGGTGTTCTGACTGTGAGATTTTCCATAGTCCTCTAATCAATTCACCTAATCAGTCCTTCAGAAATTTACAGTCCATTGTAATTGAAATGGTTTTTGTGTTGTGGACTTCAGATTTTTTATTAGATGCGCATGGCTCTTAGTACTCAATGGCTGAATATAAGAATTATACCTGTCCCGTGGTTTATCCTTACTTGTAATTTAAGAGAAAGGTCTCATCTGGGGTCAATAGGCTCAGTGCTGTGTACTCATAGTCCCAGCTACTTGGGAGCCTGAGGTGAGAGGATTGCTTGAGTCTAGTAGTTCAAGCCCGGCCTCGGAAACATAGTGAGGCCTTATTGCTAAGAAATAAGTAAATAAGTAAGTAAGGAAGGAAGGAAGGAAGGAAGGAAGGAAATAAATAAATGTTTCCTGATATTGGAAATCAATCATATAAAGTTTGTTCCTAGTTGCTAGTAATGTTGGAGACTTAACTCTTGACTGAACTGTAACACTTAAAAATAGTTAAGATGGTAAATTTTATGTTATGTGTAAATTTTACCACAGTTAAAGAAAATTTCCTGTCTTCATAATGTTCAGTGTAGTTTTCATATATTATTTAAGTTTTCACTTTATATATTTTGAAAATATAATGTTTATAGAAAAGTTTCAAGAATCTTACAGTTAACTCATGTGCTTTTTACCTAGATTCACCAATTGTTCTTAGTTTTTGCTGCTTGGTTTCACAGCTCTTCTCTCCCTCTCTTTCCCTGCATCCCATATACTCACACACACACTTATTGGTATTACATTTATTGTTATTAATGCTGAATTGTTTAAATAAAGTCTTGGGTATTATGGCCCTTTACCCTAAGTACTTGAGTGTATGTATATCCTGACAACAAAGAAAAAGTCATTTCTTGGATTATCACTGCACAATGATCAAAATCAGGATATTTAGCAATTAGAAAAAGCAGTCATTTAACATATGGTGTATTCTCAAATTTTGCCAGTTATTCAGGTAATTTCCCATTTTTTTGTTTTTAGAGAGGGAGTTTCACTCTGTCAACCAAGCTGGAGTGCAGTGGCTTATCACAACCTGAGCCTCCCAGGTTCAAGGGATTCTCATGCCTCAGTGTCCTGAGTAACTCAGATTGCAGATGCCTGCCATGGCAGCCGGCTAATGTTTTTGTTGTTGATGTTGTTTTGTATTTTCAGTAGAGACAGGGTTTCACTATGTTGACCAGGCTGCCCTTGAACGCCTGACCTCAAGTGATCTGCCCTCCTCGGCCTTTCAGACTGCTGGAATTATAGGCGTGAGCCACCACGTCTGGTCCAGATAATTTCCTCTATAGATTTTAATTTTCTGATCCAGAGTCCAAATCAGGATCATGTCTTGCATGTAGTTGTCATGTCTTTTTAATTTCCTTTCATCTGGCATGGTTCCTTAAGTTTTCTTTGTCATTCATGATACTGACGTTTTTGAAGAGGGTAGATAGACCAGTCGGTTTGCAGAATGTTCACCAGTTTGGGGTTTTTGTGTATTATTTAAAGACCTTTTTTCACTCACCATTTATGGGTGCCTACTCATGCCATATAATCTGCTAGGTGCTAGTAGTCTAATTGCTAATGAGAGACAGGTTTAATATGATAAGGACAGCGAGAAGTTCAGAAACAGAGAAGTGCAAACGAGGCAACAAAGGTGTCGGAGGGCAGTCTTCGGAAAGGAAGAGGGTAATATTTGGAAAACCCTCTTTTCCTATTTTCTGGCAACAGACTCCTGAAATAATGTTCTTGGGATTCTTATCCACACACTTATTATTACACTAGCCTAAGGCTTTCATTTAATAACACTGTGAGCATGACTATTATTTTCTTATTCATGTTTCATGGTTTACTGCTTAAATTGTTTTTTTTCTTTTAAGGGCCTATGCTGGAAGCTGATAGCCAGAAACTGGTTCAGTTGAAGACTGCGTGTGAGTGTGGAGATGGTCCTGCTGTGAAGAGGATCTGCCTGCCACATCCAGAGCCTGGGAAACTGCCAGAAGAAGGTAGGCAATCTAGCAGGGTGTCTGTTTCCACAGTATTATATTTTTAATAACACAGAGGTAATAATACTGCCTCTTTAATAATAGAGTTCTCTTTCTCTCTCTCTCTCTCTCTCTTTTTTTTTTTTTTTTTTTTTTTGAGACAGAGTCTCATTCTGTTACCCAGCCTGGAGTACAGTTGCCTGATTGGAGGTCACTGCAGTCACGCCTCACAGGCTCAAGCAATTCTTCTGTCTCAGCCTCCTGAGTAGCTGGGACTACAGGCACACGCCACCACGCCTTGCTAATTTTTGTATTTTAGGTAGAGACAGGGGTTTCAGCATATTTGTCAGGCAGATGTTGAACTTCTGACCTCAGGTATTCCAGTCACCTCGGCCTTCCAGAGTCCAAGTATTACAGGCATAAGCCCCCATGTCTGGCCAGTAATAATACAGTTCTTCCATAAAGTTTATTTGAAATGTAGTTCAGGCCCCGGCAACTGACTTATAGACTGTCATATAGAAACAAACTGAGTCAAAGCCCTATTACATTATAGCTTTTGAGAATAAGTCCTTAAATCAATAGCTTATAATTTTCAGATGCTTTTGTAAAGGTCTGCTTTTGACAAATACATAACACATTTGTAACACACATCAGTTTCTTTGAAATATGCTGAAGCACTGATGTAGGTTCTAATACCAGCTCTTACAACATTTGTGAGATTCTGGGTGAATCCTTTAAGTTCTAAAGCTATCTTTGGTCTTAAAACTAATGAGTTTAAGTAAGATATTTTGATATTTTCCGTTCTGGTTTTTTCATACTCTGATCCTGTTGAGTAGAATGCGTAGGATACAGAGATCATCTGCTGTGCATGATTTGTTTATCCTAAATCATCAAACCCTGATCTGACTCATCTTAAAACATGTGAATTGAGATTTCATTGCTATTAAGAAAGTTAGTGGGCACTCTGCTTCATGTTTGTTTTTCTGTGTTGAGACCTGAATGCCTACTCTTAGATTCTAATTCTGAATTCTCTTGATTTTTTGTTTGTTTGTTTTTGAGACACAATTTTACTCTGTAACCCATGCTGGAGTGCAGTAGTGTGATTTCAGCTCACTGTAATCTCTGCCTTTCAGGCTCAAGTAATACTCCCACCTCACCCTCTTGAGTGGCTGGAACTAGAAGCATAAGCCACCATGCCTAATTTTGTTTTTGTTTTTTGAAAAAATTTTTTGTAGAGGTGTCACTATGTTGCCCAGGCTGAGATTCTCTGACTCTTAATGAATAATTGATTTTTAAATCTTTCCCCACAGAAACCTTGAGTTACTGAATTATGAAATGGCAAGAGACTAGTTTCTATTTTCTGTGAGATGTAGGTCATTGATGCTAAGGATCAGTGTGAGTAAGATGCCTGTGTGAAGCATGCTCCCTGCTACACTGTCAGTTTTCATGAGCCACTATTTCTAGTAAGACCTGTAGATACATGTAGGATATAATCATCTCTAATCATATCATATATTACATGTAAGTTTCACCTTTTGAGACATGAGTTGATAAGATTTGAACTTCAAAGACCATGACGTTAGTACTTCCTGAGTAATCAACTGAAGTATGTTTTACATATGTGTTTTCCAAATTGTTGACTGTTAATTATAAGTGCTTCTGAATTTAAAGGAAGCACTTGATGTTTAGAGAAATTAACCTTTAAATTCCGCATGTCTACGCTCAGTCTATACAGAGTTGTAATTGGATGTAAGACACAGAATCACCCTTAGGGTTCTGTTTTTAGTCCATTTTATAAAACCCAAGCTGTAGTGTCCTTTGTATGCCTTTAGGGTCATCTAAATAATCTGTTGCTAAATCACATTCCCAACTATTATGTTTCTGTTTCAGGTGAAGGGCAATCACAGTGTTAAAAGAAGACACGCTGAAGTGATGCAGGCTGCTGCTATGTTGGAAATTTGTTCATTTAAGTTCTCTCAATAAAGCTTTATAGCCTTCTGCAAAGAAGTCTTGCGCATCTTTTGTGAACTTTATTTCTAGGTATTTGATGCTGTGAAATATGTATCATTCTTTGAAATTTTATATCCTGTTTGGACTGGTATGTAGAGAGATAATTCTTATATATTGATTTTGTATCCAGCAACCTTGTTAAATATGCTTATGAATTCTTAAAGTTTACTTTGAGATTGTTTTCAGTATTCAACATACAGAATGATATAATCTTTGAATAAGAACAATTTTGTTTCTGCCATTTTTTTTCTATTTCCTTTTGTACTTTTTGTGGAGACCTGGTTTTGTTATATTTCCCAGGCTCTTTTTGAACTACTGAGTGCAAGTGATCCACCTGCCTCAGCCCCACAAAGTGCTTGGATTACAGGCATGTGCCACTGCACCGGGCATGTTGCTGCCATTTTGAACACTTTTCATTTCCTTTTCTGATTTTACGGCATTGGGCAGACCCACCTGGTACAATGGTGATAATGGACATCCTTGTCTTAACCCTGATGAGAAATGGAAACATTTCAACATTTCACCATAATATTTACTGTACTTTTTTGTAGATGGGCTCTATCAGAGTAAGTCTTTCCATTCTGTTCTACTTTGCTGATTCATTTTGAATATATGTTGAGTTTAATCAAACAGTGCATCTATTTTGATTACCACAGCATTTTTCCCATTAATCTGTTAATGTAATGAATTAGATTGATAAATTTGTACTTTTTTATATTGTATATTTAAAAATTGAGACAGGGTCTCACTCTGTCACACAGGCTGGAGTGCAGTGGTGGTATCAGAGCTCACTGCAGCCTTGACCTCCTGGGCTCAAGTGATCTCCCACCTCAGCCTCCTGAGTAGCTGTGACTATAGGTACATGCCACCAGGCCCAGCTAATTTTTCTTTTTTTTTTTTTTTTTTTTGTAGTGATAAGACTTTGTCATGTTGCTTAGGCTGGTCTCGAACTCCTGAGCTCAGGCGATCTGCCCAACTCAGCCTCCTAAAATACTAGGATTTCAGGTGTGAGCCTTGACCTGGCCAGGTTTTTCTTAAATCAGGGTCTTAGACTAACCTTTGTGAAAGGTGGGCTAACAGCGTGATGAAATTTATCATTCAATTGATTTAAAGAAAACTATCCTTGACTTTCCAGTGTGTAAGTATGTGAAAGCATAATTATTTTGAAAGCATATATTGCTATGGGTGTTGGGACCCCTGCACTTTCTGCTGCTGTGGGAGCATGTCCTTGTAGGTACCTTTAGTCTGTTTTCTGAATTACAAACATGTTAGGACCATGGGTTATGACTGGTAAGGAATGCATCTTGCTAATTTCAAGATGGAGTTCATTTTCAAATGGTGTCACTTTAGCTGTCCTAGGCTTCTGTTTCCCTGATACTGTCACTTGTCATTCTGTAATTCTGATGCTACAAATAATGTTTTAGTATTTTCTTACAGGTCCTTGAAGTTGTATTTGTTCTTCTTTCAGTCTCTTTCTCTGACTTGTTCATGTTGAAGAATTTCTTTTTGGGGTAGGTTGCTATTTCTGTTTTAGCAGGTCGTCTACCTGTCTTCCCAGGCAGTCATCATGGTCCTTGTCCCCATGGTGGGGCCAGGGCAAGAGAAGGCCCTGGAGGGTAGGGGAGCTCAGTTGGAGTGAGTTTTGAGGGAAGTCCTATTTAAGGTATATGAGTCCCAGAGGCATAGGAAACAGCAGCAGGAGGTGGGATTCCATTATCCTCAGTGGGGATGGGAATTGGGGGTTGGAGTGTGGTGCTGGTAACGGCAGCCCTCCCCATCCCACCCATAGCTGCTCATGCTCCTTCTCGCCTCAGTGCGCATGTTCACTGGTCGTCTTCAGGTCAGCCCCTTCGCCTACGTGTAGAACGCCAGGGAGCTGTGAGGGTGTGTGGTCACGTTCCTGCCATCTGGACCCTTTTTTCTCTACTTAGACTCATCTGGTAGGTCCACAGGCCAGTCCTCCCGGGGGCTGAAGTTTGAGTGAGGGTGAGGAAGAGGCAGTGGGCTTTGGGCAGGTCCACGGGTTTCAGTGCCTGGTCTGTGGCCTCTGAGGGAAGAGGGGCTCATGGCCTCCGAAGGAGAAGTGCCGCCTGACCTCTGAGAGTGGGGCCCTGAGGTTGCCCTACTTTATCTCACAGGATTTGTGGTCGTGAAGGGCCCAGGACAGGGAGGAAGGTGGACCATGGAGGGGAGGCGGTCAGGGGTTCAGGTGAAGATGGGGCAAGTGCTGGGGGTGATGTTGGAGGGATGGAAGTCCCGAGGTGCTGGGAACCCCTGACACAGGGCGCCTTCCTGAGTCCTGAATGGGGCCCCCGATCAGGGGCAAGGCGGGCGGTAAAGAAGGGGCCTGGAAAATGGGAAGGCTGCAGGCTGGTGAGCTCCCCCCAGCAGTGTGGGGTGAGTAGTACCCCAGTGAGAAGCATTGCTAGGTCTCACCTCTGCCATGCAGGGTCAGGAAACAATGAGAAGGACTGAGCGAGGCTCTGTGGTCCAAGCAAACTTGATTTGTTGGGGGTGAATGGCTCTAGTAAGTGGGAGTGTGCCAAAAGCAGCAGTCACAGGAATTATGATTAACTAGTGTATTCATGTGAAGTCAACTTGTGAAACTGAACCTCATGAGAAATGTCCTCTGTCAGCAAGGCCCAGTGACATGCACCTGTAGTCCAGTTACTCAGTTACTCAGTCCCAGTTACTCAAGACACTAAGGCAGGAGGATCCCTTGAGCGGGAGGTCGAGGCTGCAGTGAGCATGCTGCTGCACTCCAGCCTGAGCAACAGAATGAGACCTTGTGTCCAAGAGAAATTTAGAAAAAAATGTCCTCTGCCTTTTGCCACATGCCTTTAGAAGATTACTCTGCCAGCTTGCCTTGCATAAGTGGCTTTGCACACACTCAGAAAAGGTACACACGTATGCTTAGCTCTGGGACTTATTTTGGGAATATTTTCCAAATTAAAACGACAAGTTAACATTTAGCCATGGAAGTGATCAAATATAGCTGTCCTTTCAAGTGCATGTTCCCAGTCACCGTTTTCTGTTTTCAGTGTTTCAGTGTGAAATGTGAGTTGGTGAGGAAGATCAACCTATCAGCCTAGACCAAGACGCTATGTAGAACCTCCTGATGTGAGTGGGCCTATGCTGGTGAGCTCCTTAATGTTAATCTGATGTTTTCTATTAGCAGTAATTATTTTTTGTGATAGTGTTTTTGCATTAGTACATAGACACTGATAAAGCTCTTCATGCTGATAAAAAATGATTATGGTGTCTTATGAAGGAAACATTGATTCAGTAGGATTTTTTTCTCTTGTGTTCTTCAGGTTTTGCACATTACTTCTTTCTCATGCTTTGCTTGTTAATGACAGATTGTACACATCTATTCTAACACAGAGTATAATAGTTTCTGAATTCCTTGTTGGTCACTTTATTCAGAGTAACTTTCCTGTGGTAGAGTAACCTCATTAAGCATACAGAATAGAGTTGGAGAAGCGTCTTTAGGCTTAGTTATGATTAGAAATATCTATGTATTCTGTGTGCATATATACAATTATGTATTAATAACAAAACCTTTTTTTATTTGCACACACACACACACACACACACTCCCTGGCCTGAGCAGTTCAATGATGAAGAAGTGGAACCATCAAAACCTGAAGAAGGGGAACCAGCAACTGAAAGTCAGGATCCTGCACCTGCTCAGGAGAGAGAGGATGAGGGAGCATCTGCAGGTCAAGGTGAAGGGAAAGGGAAGAAGAATGTTGTTGTGTGTGTGCATGCGTGTGTCTCATGCATTATCATATAGTAGGAACAGGAGGAAAGAAAACAATGGAAAGAATGCCTGAAATGGACTGGAAAAGTGAGGAGGGTATATAGTTTGCAGCTTAGCTTAGGGAAATCCCTCACTATGATGAAATGTGTCCACTTTATGAATGAGAGAATAGAGGCTCATGGACTTGGTGAATACAGAATTTGCATTTTGTTTCAAAGTTTGTGTCTTCCTACTATCTATGTTGCTTTAAAAAAAAGTAAATGATTTTGCTGAAAATGCTTAAAACTCAAATGCTTTACTGTACTGGCCCAAGAATAGACCAAGTTCAGAGGAGTAGGAGCAACTCCAGAAACAGAATGTTGGCCACTGTTTCTTTTGATTGATGTGTGTGTGTGTGTGTGTGTCTGTGTGTGTGTGCATATATATATATATATATTAAATGAATGACAGGTTCTTATGTTGTCCAGTCTTGCCTCAAACGCATAGCCTCACCTCCTCAAGCACCAGGACAACTGGCCTGAGCTACTGTGGCTCCCTTGATTGATACTTTTATATGATAAGTTTGATAAAAGCTGGATATATCATGATACTACCATACAGGTAGCTGGTTTAGTGTGATTTTTTAAGTGCCTTTTATGAGGTGATTAAATCCTTTTATGGTTAGAAAAACCAAAAAAAGGAGTTATCCTGAAATTAACATGAGATAGAAACAATTTCTCCTAGACAAAATAGTTTGAAACAAAACATTTATGTAACTCAGGTCATGGATTATTTTAGGGATTTACTGTTAAAGGTTTCTAGAATATGATTGACAACAATACCCATTAATTGCTGTCCACCCACTCCCGTATTCTCAGTGCAGGACAGTATATTTGCTGTGATTCACAAACCATGTAATTTTTGGTGCTTTGTTCTACATGAGGTTCATTTATGGAATATCACATTTAGGACCTTTGAACCTAAATATAACTTTATTTGAAGTCATGACTGTAAGATTTTCCATAATACTCATTCAGCTAATGAATCCTTAGAAATTTATATTGTAATTGCAACTGAAATCCTATCATATTGTAGATGTCAGATTTCTTAGCTGATGCCCACTGCTCTTATTGCTAATTGTAAGCATTACACATGTCCTGTGGTTTATGTTTAGATTGTCATTTAAGAGAAAGGTCTCAACCTGGGCTGAATGCCATGCACTCATAGTCCCAGCTACTTAGGAGGCTGAGGTGAGAGGATTGCTTGAGCCCAGGAATTCAAGCCCAGCCTGGGAAACATAGTGAGACCTCATTGCTAACAAATAAATACAGAAAGAAAGAGAGAAAGAAAGAAATACATAAAGGTTTCATGATATAGGAAAACAAACATGCAAAGTTCCTTTCTATTTGCTGGTAATGTTGCAAACATAACTCTTTACTGAACTGTAACACTTAAAAATAATTAAGATGGTAAATTTTATGTTGTGTATTTTTTACAATAATTTAAAAAAACTCCTGTCTTTCTAAATTCAGTGTAGACTTAAAACTTTTGAGTATATATCATATATTCTTCTAAATTTTGACTTTATATATTTTCAAGACATAAAATTTATAGAAAATTTCCAGGAATAGTACAATTAAGTCATGTACTTTTCACCTAGATTCACCAATTGTTAATAGCTTTTGCCCCGTTGGTTTGATATCTTTTCCCTCCCTGACTTACCCTGCTGCCTACACACTCACACACACACTTACGGATATTATGTTTACTGTTATGAATGGTGAAATGTTTAGATAAAGTTTCAAGTATTATGGCCCTTTACCCTGTGTACTTGAGTGTATGTATGTCGTCAGAAGAAAGAAAGAACAAGTCATTCCTTGGGTCGTCACTGCTCAAAGATCAAAATCAGGAAGTTTAACAATGTGAAAATGCAGTCTTGGCTCACTGCAACTACATATCCCAGGTTCAAGGGATTCTAATGCCTCGGCTTCCTGAGTAGTTGGGACTGCAGTTGCCGGCCACTGTGCCTGTCTAATGTTTCTCCTTTTTTTGTATTTTTAGTAGATACGGGTTTCACCATGTCAGCCAGGGTGGTCTTGAACTTCTGACCTCACCTGATCTGCCCACCTTGGCATCCCAAAATGCTGGGATTACAGGCATGAACCACCGCACCTGGCCCAGATAGTTTCCTTTACAGAATTTTTTGTTTCTAATCCAGAGCCCAGTTCAGGATCATGTCTTGCATGTACTTGTCATGTGTTTTTAGTTTATTTTATTCTGGAATAGTTCCTTAATTTTTCTTTGTCATTCATCATATGGACATTTTCGAAGAGGATAGACCAGTTGTTTTGCAGAATGTTCACCAGTTTGGGCTTTTTCATGTATTTTTTTTGACTGTTTTTCACTCATCATTTATTGGTGGCTACTGATGCTGTATAGGAGTCTAAGTGCTATGAGAGACAGGATTTCAGCCTTGAGTCATTTAATACGGTAAAGACACTCAGAAGTCCAATAACAGAGAAGTGCAAAGGAGGCAACAGAGTTGTCTGAGGGCAGTATTTGGGCAGGAAGGGGGTAATATTTAGAAAACTCTGTTTTCCTGTTTTCTGCCAACAGTCTCCTGAAATAATGTTCTTCGGATTTTTATCAATGTATTTAGTATTACACTAGCTAAAGGTTTTATTTAATAACACCAAGAGCATGAATATTATTTATCTTCATATTTTACTGTCTAAATTTATATATATAAATATAACTATATATCTTTTAAATATATATATAATATTTAAAAATAAGATATATTTTATTTTTAAGGGCCAGAGCCTGAAGCTGATAGCCAAGAACAAGTTCACCCAAAGACTGCATGTGAGTGTGGAGATGATCCTGATATACAGGAGATGCGCCTGCCAAACCCAGAGCAGGTGAAATCGCCAGAAGAAAGTAGGTAATCCATTAGGCATGCAAATTGTAGGATGTTTGTTTCCACAGTATCATATATAAGTGTATGTGTATACATATATATATATATATATATATATATTTTTTTTTTTTTTTCTGAGATGGAGTCTTGCTCGGTCACCCCGGCTGGAGTGCAGTGATGCGATCTCGGCTTACTGGAATTTCTGCCTCCCAGGTTCAAATGATTCTTCTGCCTCAGCCTCCTGAGTGGCTGTGATTATAGGCATGAGCCACCATGCCCAGCTAATTTTTGAATTTTTAATAGAGATTGGGTTTCGTCACGTTGGACAGCCTGGTTTCAAACTCCTGACCTCAGATGATCCACCCGCCTTGGCCTCCCAAAGTGCCAGGATTATAGGCATGAGCCAGCGTGCCCAGTATTATATTTTTAATAACACAGAGATAACAATACTGCCTTTTTAATAATAGAGTTCTTGTATAAAGCTTATTTGAAACGTAGTTCAGGCCCCAGCACCCGACTTATAGACTGTTAGATATAGAAAGATGCTGAGTCAAACTTATGTTGACTTACAACTTTTTAGTATAAGTCTTTAAACCAATAACTTATAATTTTCAGATGCTTTTGTAAGGATCTCCTTTTAACAAATACCTAACACATTTGTAACACCCATCAGTTGGTGTGAAATATGCCGAAGCACTGATGTAGCTTCTAATACCAGCTCTTACAGCATTTGCTTAACGAATCCCTTAACTCCCAAACCTGTCTTTGGTATTATAAAATAGTGAGTTTGTGTCAGATATTTTAAAATCATTTTCCATTCTGGTACATTCATACTCTGACCCTGTTGGATAGAATGCGTAGGATACAGAGATTATCAATTTTGCATGATTTGTTTATCATCAATCATCAAACTCTGGCCTGAGTCATCTTAAAACATCTAATTGAGTTTTCATTGATACTAAGAAAGTGAGCGGGCCCTCTGCTTCACGTTTGTTTTTCTTTGTGGAGACATGAATGCCTATTCTGAGATTCCATCAAATTCTGAATTCTCTGGCCATTTTTTGTTTGTTTTTTTGAGACAGAGTGTGACTCTGTCACCCAGGCTGGAGTGTAGTGTTGTGATTTCAGTTGACTTCAACCTCTGCCTCCCAGGCTCAAGCAATCCTCCCACCTCAGCCTCCTGAGTACCTGGAACTACAGGCACAATCCACCATCCCTGACTAATTTTGTTTTTTCAAATAATTTGTTAGTAGAGATGAGAGCTCACTATGTTGCCCAGTCTGGGATTCTCTGGCTCTTCATGAATAATTGGTTTTTAAATCTTTTCCCAAAGAAACCTTGCATGACTGAGTTATCAAATGGCTTGAGACTGTTTAGTTTCTATCATCTGTGGCATGTAGATCAGTGATGCTCAGCATTGGTGTGAGTAAGATGCCTGTGTTAAGCATGTTCCCTGCCCCACCGTCAGTCTTTATGAGGTGCTATTTCTAATAAGGCTGTAGACACATATGTGATATAATCATCTCTAACCATATCAAATGTTACATATAAGTTTCAGCTTTTGAGAACATCAGTTGAGAAGATTTTAAGTTCAAAGACCATGACTTTAGTACTTCCTGAGTAATCAACTGAAGTGTGTTTTACACGTGTTGACTATTAATTATAAGTGCTTCTGAATTTAAAGGAAGCACTTGCTGTTTAGGAAGAAATAAACTGTAAATTCTGCAGGTTTACCCTCAAAGTCTATACAGAGGTTTAATCTGATATAAGACACAGGATCACCCTTAGTGTTCTGTTTTTAGTGTATTTTATGAAACTCAAACTGTGGTGTCCTTTGTATACCTTTATGGTCATCTAAATAAACTGCTGCTCAGTAATGTTCCCAACTGTTATGTTTTTGTTTCAGGTGAAAAGCAGTCACAGCATTAAAAGAAGACACACTGAAATGATGCAGGCTGCTCCTATGTTGGAAATTTGTTCACTAAAATTCTCTCAATAAAGCTTTACAGCCTTCTGCAAAGAAGTCTTCTGTATCTTTTGTTAATTTTATTTCTAGATATTTGATGATGTGAAATGTCTTTCAGTCTTTGAAATTTTGTATTCTAACTCTTTGAGCTGGTGTGTTGAGGCATAATTCCTATGTATAGATTTTCTGTCCAGCAACCTTGTTAAATATGCTTAAGAATCCTAGAAGCACACCACATGTTCTCACTCATAAGTGGGTGTTGAACAATGAGAACACATGGACACAAGGAGGGAATCATCAGACACTGGGGCCTGTCAGAGGGGTTGGTGGGCTAGGGGAGGGATAGCTGGGGGTTGGGGATTGGGGAGGGCTAACATTAGGAGAAATACCTAATGTAGATGACGGGGGGGTGATGGATGCAGCAAACCACCATGACATGTGTATACCTATGTAATAAACTTGCACGTTCTGCACATGTACCCCAGAACTTAAGGTATAATAATAAAAACAAACAAAAAAAGGTTTACTTCTAGATTTTTTTCAGTTTTCAACATTCAGAACTATATTGTCTTCGAATAAGAACAATTTCATTCCTGCCATTTTTTTTTGTTTTTTGTTTTTTATTTTTTTTAGAGACTGCGATTTTGTCCTGTTGTCCAGGCTTTTTTTGAACTCCTGAGTGCAAGTAATTCACTCGCCTTGGCCTTTCAATGTGTTGGGATTACAGGCATGGGCCACCGCGCTGGGCCTGTTTTAAACACTTTTATTTCCTTTTCTGATATTATGGCATTGGGCAGACCCACCTGGTATAATGGTGATAGTGGAAATGTTTGTGTTATTCCTGATGAGAAATGGAAATTTTCAACATTTCATGACAATTTTTACTGTACTATTTTTGTAGATGGACTTTGTCAGTCATTCCATTCTGTTCTAATTTGCTGAGAGTATTCATTTTGAATATATGTTGAATTTCATCAAACACTGCATCTTTTGTGATTACCACAGGGTTTTCCCCCCCAGTAATCTGTTAATGTAGTGAATTACATTGATAAATTTGTACTTTTTTTTTTTTT